>OX155643.1:14970000-14982500 GCA_944567765.1 Carterocephalus palaemon
CGCAAGATACTTCCTGACGTCGTTGAAAATTGTGTTGTTCTTAAGTTTCGCCAAGGCCATGGCGTTCTCCAGCTTGTCATATACCTGTGTGGGATTATGACCGCAAGAGCCAGTAGGGGGATGTTTGGTTACCACATCTTCATCTGGCTCCGTCTGCACTGCTGTGGAGCGCACCAGTTTGAAGTCTTGCACCACCCCTCCGTTGAACCTCCTCTTGTAGACAGAGCCGGTGCTTGAGGATGGAATGGCTCTTTCTTCTTCACGTTCGTTGGCAATGGTGGGGCGCACGTAGACAGGTGTTGAGGGTTGCGAACCGGTGGCCTCCATGCTGTAAGGATACTTGGTGTTAGCGTTGTCTTTCATGAGATCACAAGATTCCTGGAGCCGTTTGCCCTGCCCGCTGACTTGACAGCATGCGTTGCAAACTCCAGGAAGTGATGGCGGCGCTCATCGTCGTCGACGGCTTCCCTAAGGCGGTGTAGGTCTAGGATAAAGCCAATTTTGGCTTCGCACTCCCATCTCTTACCAGTGAATCTGGGACAGTCCAGAATAATGTGCTCTAACGTTTCACTGGTAGAGGTATCGCAGACGCAGTATGGATCGCTGCTCAAACCGAACCTGTGCAAGTAGGCCTTGAAGCCTCCGTGTCCGGTGAACAGTTGAGCGATGCAGTTGTTAATTTGCATTTTGCGAATTATTTTGTAGGCCTGTGTAACGTCGGGGAAAAACAGCCTGGTGACGGCGCCTGTCGTGTACTCGGAGTACCTTTTTTGCCACTTCTCTAGGGTCGCTGCTCTTACAGCCCGCTTTGCGAAGGAGAGAGGGTAGAAGTTATATGCAGGCACGGTTTTGGATTTTAGTGCCGCTTCCTTCGCCAATTCGTCGGCTCGTTCATTGCCTGGTATTCCGACGTGTGCCTTGACCCAGAACAAGGTCACAGTCCTGCCCTGAGCGGCTAGCTCCTGGATTTGGTGCCTGATGTCGACGGCCAACGGGTGGAGGCTGTGAGTTCCACACAGGCTTTCCAGTGACGATCTTGAGTCGCTCAGGATGTTCACGTCGTTGAGTGCAGTCTTGTTCTTTATCGCCTTGATGCCCTCCAGGATTGCCAGAAGTTCTGCTTGGTAGACTGAGCAGTACGAAGCGAGAGACTTCTTCTTGTATAGGGACTCCTGTCCGTTAATCCAAATTGTAGCGGCTGCTCCAACCTTTCCTTCGATTTTGCTTCCGTCGGTGTAGATGTTAACTGAGGAAGCGTTAAGAGTCTCCAGGTCTTGGGTGTTAGTGACCTGCTTGAAGGAAAGGTTAAGTCGATGCGCGGGGTGGTCTAGGTCAAAAGGACTAATAGGGTTCTCGAGCTCACGGTCTGGAAGTTCCAACCAGGGTTTCCCTCTTTTGAGCTCAAAGATTTCCTTATTCTCGCTGGCACGCAGATCTAGAGGTAGGATGCCTGCGAGAATACTGCTCGATGGGAGTGAGACGGTGCGGTGCGACTTTGAGATCAGCAGGGCGAAGAGTCGAGTGACCGTATCTAGGCGTTTCCGTATGTGCTTTCTGTCGATGTTGTGTGCCCATACACTTGACGCGTATAGTATGGTGGGCTCTATTACGGCTGTATAGATGGTCTTGACGACGTCAGAATTGAGTCCCCAATGTGCTCTTGCCATTCTCGAAACGGACTTGTAGATGTTTGCCGCTTTCTTGGCCACGTAGTCGATGTGGTTGGCGAAGCTTAGGTTCTTGTCCAGCACAAAGCCCAGCAGCTTGATGTCGTCGCTGTAAGTGAGCTCTGTGCTCCCCATTACGAGCTTCGGGGTGGTGAATTTCAGCTTCTTCGTAAATAGGATCACCTGGGTTTTATGCGGGGCAAACTTGAGTTTGTTTAGTTTTCCCCACTCAAGAACTTTTGCCAGGGTATCGTTGATGGTAGATTGGAGCTTTTCACCGGACTGTCCTGTGGCGATAAGGAGGATGTCGTCTGCGAAGGCCTGTATGTGAATGCCTTCACCTCGTACTTGCTGAAGGAGTCCGTCGATCAGAATGTTCCACAGTAGAGGACCGCAAGTTGAACCCTGAATACAGCCTTTATTATTCTTTATGGATACCTCTTCGCCGGCGTAACGCAAACGTACCTCTCTGTCAGACAAGTAGCTGGAGACAAGTCTAAGTATATTTGGTTCAACGCCTTTTCCTGCGAGCTGGGAGATGATTGCTGGCCACCAAGCATTGTCGAATGCCCCCTCTATATCTAGGGACACTGCTATGGCTATCTTTTTCGTGTCCATAGCCTCTCTAATGACGGTGACTGCATCATACAGGGCATCCTCCGTTGATCTTTGCGGCATAAAGCCGTACTGTGCGGGGTGGAGCTCGCCAGAGTTTCCCAGTTGCCACATGATTCGATTGGCAAACATCTTTTCAAGGATTTTCCCAAGAACTGGTAGGAGGCCGATGGGACGGTACGATTTAGGAATAGTGTAGTCATCCCGGCCGGATTTTGGAATGACTTTTATGGTGGCCGCCTTCCAGATGATCGGGAAGTGCCCAAGGCTTAAGCACCTGTTGTAGATTGCAAGCAGGGCTCCTGGTTCCGTTGTGTATGCCTGCTTGCAAATGTCCGCCGTAAAGCCGTCTGACCCTGGTGCTTTTTTGGTGCTCATGTTGTTAATAACGGTGAGGATTTCGGTCTCTGTGAAGGGCTCAGCTGCTGGGATGGTCGAGTCGATGCTTAGGTGTTCCGCAATCTTGGTTGCTTTTGTCCGGATTTGGGTTTGCTCTGGTGTGTCGGTTTCTGGTTCGTCCTTTGGGTAAAAAGTGTTCGCCAGAAGGAGGGCTGAGTCTTTGGGGGACAGGATGTTATTGTCCTCAAGGGATCTTAGCAGCTTGTCTTCTTTATTTTGCGAACAGCTCTTTATAATTCTGTAGGCGCTCTTCCAGACACCTTCCTTTTCCTGACCTGCACAGAAATCCTTCCAGCTTTTGGTGATAGTGTCCAAAATGCTGGCCTTGTATGTTTGTAAGGCGTGCAGGTAGTCCTCTACAACAAATGGTCTGCGTCTAGGATTTGCGTGTTTAATTTTCCTACGCAGTCTGACCATTTCCCGTTTTTTCTCTGAGAGCTCTTTTGTCCACCACTTCTTTGTTCTGACTTTAACCTTGCTTGGGACTTCTGGCATGGCTGCATTGCAGGCGTTGGAAATGCAGTCTTGATATGCTTGTGCTACTCGTTCCAGCTCTTCCGGATTGTCGACGCTATTGATGTAACGGTCAAGCAGTTGATGTCCAGTTAGCTCGGTTCCCAGAAAATCTCTGAAGATCTGCCAGTTGGCTTTGGCGGAATTGTACTTCCGGGTAGAACTCCTGGCTACTTCCGTTGAATGTTCGTTAGCGGTGTAGACCTCAAAGCGTATGGCTCGGTGATCCGACAGGGTGCAGAAGTCAGGGTCGACGCGCCAGTTGCGTACATTGTGTAGGATGCTTCCGGTGCAGGTAGTGACATCGACGAAACTCTGGTAGAGAGCATTACCCCGGTGTATATAAAAGGTCGGGGTGTTGCCCTCGTTTAAGATATTCAGGTTAAGCCTTGCCACTGAGTCCATAAATGTTTGTCCTCTGGTGTCTTCTTCGACTCCTCCCCACCAGGGACTTTTGGCGTTGAGGTCGCCTCCTACTATGACGTGTTTGGTACCCAATCGGTCGATGACGTTTGCGATGTGGTCCAGGTCCGTACCAATGTCTTTTGTCTTGTCGAGATATATGCTTATGACTCCAATTTTGGTGTTCCCCACGGTTACCGCACATGCGACAATGTCTTCCGTAATTAGGTCAGGGTTTTCGGTGACTTTGATGTTAGGGTCCATGACCACAATTGCGGCCCTTACTGGTTGATCAGTGCAAGATGTGTTCTTTTGGACCGTACGGTGAGGTATCCTGACCTGAGCCTGGGACCCCACGTATGGTTCTTGGAGCATGAGGATAGCTATTTTCTTCGCGATGGCTTCCTGGAGGCATTCTTTGCTTGCAGCATAGCCTCTCCCGAGGTTCGCCTGGACAAACTGGATGGAGCTAGTTGAGAGAGCTGTGGGTAGTGTATCGTTGTCCTCAGCAGTACGATACCGTAGATCTTGCTATCCTGTCCCATTTGATCCACTCTGGGCATTCGGAGCTGTACGCGGGGTGCGGGTGGGTCCCTTTTCGGACGAACGAGCAGTTGGTGCAGTTTGGTGTTGTGTTTGCCCTAGTGCACGCTCTGGTGTCGTGCTCACCACTGCAGTATCCGCATCTGATGTCGTTTCTGCAGCCTCCCGCCTTGTGTCCGAAGCCCATACATTTAAAGCATTGGACAATGGGTGATTGGTCGATTACTGGGACAATTTGGTAACCAATCCGCAGCTTCTGGTCCTGAAGGGTGCGCCATGCGGCCGGTGTTACTTCCAGAACTACGTTTGTAAGAAGGTTATTGCGGCCCTTTGTGCGGCGCAGGATTTTGAAGTCCTTGTCGCAGGACCCTAGGTCTTTAATTAGGTGACCATTTTGCGTTCTTATGGCCTCTTGGATCTTTTTGTCGTCTAGATCTGCGACGACACCCATAAGTTTCAGCTGTGGGTTTTTATTCCGGGCTTCCGATGTGGACAGGGTGCTTGACGACTCTCTGATGGCAGCTTGGAGATTTTTACGGTCAGTATCTGAGTCGCAGTTTATTACCACCCTCTGTTTACTCAGTCTGGCCACTTTGTTGACTCGAATTCCTTTACCGATAACGTCTACCTTTGCCTTAACTTGGCTCACTATGTCGTCACTCGTATGTCTGGGGTCAATCGATTCGAGGATTAGCCCGTGCTTAGGCGTTGAGGCGACTTCACTGAACTGACGCCTGCCTGATTTACGCTGGCTGGTATTTTCTCTCTGGTCATGATCTGCTGGTGCAATCTTGGCTTGTTTCTGGGCTAACTCCTCGAGCTTTTCTTTTATGTCTATAGCAAGCATTTCTGTCCCTAGGCCAGGTGCGTGTTGCGCCGCCATTTGGTTAGAGATGAGATCTTTTATCTCCTCATTAACACTGAGAGTCTTACCGAGCTTTTGGTCGATAGGTCCTAGTTCTTTTTTAATAGCGGAGCAGACATCTTCTGTTGTGGCAGGGGCAGGCGGACTGGGCTTGCTACAGAGCTCTTGGAGCATCACCTTGGTGGTATTTAGGGCAGCTAAGACAGGCGTTAGTTTGGTTTCACTCTCCCCGTCCTGTTTCGGCGCTGCCTGCTCCTGTACTCTGGACTGGCCCTCTAGTTGTTTAGTGAGGGCCTCTATCTGTATGGCAACGTTGGCAACATCGATGGAGAGTCGGTCCATCTTCGCGGTCATTTCGCTGGGGACTGCGGCCGGCGCTGGTACTGGGCTGGAGGGAAGCAAAGCGGGCTGGTCTCGCTTGGCAATAAATTTCACCTCCCCGTGGATAGCCTGGATGGATTTCAGCGGGCCGTCCAGCTCAAAGTTTAACCAGCTTCTGATGGCCTCCGTGGTCTTCTTTGTGGACGCTATCTCGTCTAGGGCGTCTTGCAACTTCCTGGCGTTGGTGTTCTGGAGCTCCATGATTTGTTTATTATGGGCTCGCTCAATCCTGACAAGCTCCCTCGCCGACGTCCATCTTTCCTGCTCCAAAGCGAGGCGGTGACGAGCCCTTGAGTCCGAGAGAGCGAGAACGGCTTCGTATAGGCCCTGAAGGCTTTCAAGGGCTTCTGCCTTACACTCCCTCTTCATGTTGCCCGCTCTTTCAAGGGCATCCTTGCCACTTAGTAAGAGTTCATTGGCGCGTTGTGTTGCAAGGTCCATCGCAACACCGGTGCCTCTCGTTGTAGCAGGGAGCATGCTTACCCTGCGGCTCTTTGCGCTGCTGACACTCTCCACGTCGGAGCACTCATCGTCGGCTCTATTTTTGGGCTGGGATGCTTCGGAGTCGTCTTCTGTGAGGCTCTCAAACGCCGGTGCCACTATTTTGCGCGGCGAGTAGGGTTTGTCTTGTGGCACGCGCGTGGGGCTGGTGGTTATCCCGGCGGAGGACGTGCCGGCTTCACAGAAGTGGTCGGTGGTTACCACGGAGGAACTCTGTGATGTGTGCTGTGTTGCATGTGGGGTGGTCTTGAGTTCAGGGTCGGTGGCGTGTGAAGGGCTGGCCCTTCCTGGGACAGGCTTCTCTGTGCTTTGTAGCAGGACCCTTTTCCTTAATGTGGCGTACTTTGTGGCTGGGCTTGGTGCCTTTGTGTTCTTTCCGGCCTTTTTGGTGGCGAACTGAGTTGCTTTCCCCGACATTTTAAGGGGTAGGATTTAAGGAAGGGTTATTTAGGGATAATAATGTAGGGAATAGGTAGAGGAGATGATTTCCTGCCGTTTGAGCCCAAACACGACTATCGTGGACTCAATGGATGAGGAGTTATTGGGATTTACAGTTTGGGGGTTGGAAGGGGTTGAAGGGGGTAGCCTAAGTCCGTCCTGTCCAGTCAAATCTATTACCCTTGAGGAGAGATCCTTAAATCCGAAAACCGCAGGTTTCTCCGACCTTCGGTTACGGAGTTGGCTTTTGGGTGCAAATCCAAGATGGCGGCGGTATGGGGGTCCGAATACTATTTTGGAGAGGAGACGTCCCAAATATATCGAGTTTGGGCTCGTTGGAATCGTTTCCTTCTCCTTAGTGCGTTCCCGGTAACGTGATGCCTCTTGCTGCTTCCTGGAGCCCTACGTCAGCAAAAAACAGGTATTTTCCGGTTTTCCGGCTGCTGTTCCAGAAACACGCGTTGGAATTTGATTCTGAAAGATGTTTGGGGGTCGCTGCAGTGAGGGCTACACGCTACGATGTTGAATAACCGCCGTCAGCTATTTTTGGCACTTGCACGTGGTGACCTAATTACGAAAAAGCTTAATAACTCCTGAACCGATGGCCGGAAAAATCCGATCCTTTTCCTGAAAGATACAGGACGATGGCCTCCAGATGAAGATAATTTAATATCGCTGGGTCATCGATCTCGTTTCCAAGATATTTTTGAAAAAAGGTGTCAGTTTTGCAAAAACCCCTATATCTTCCTGGAAAAACTCCCGATTTTCAGAATTTTTGGATTTTCCGAGTAGGTATATTGTGTCCTTTAAGATGGCGTTCTGGGAATTTGTCTGCCGCCACTATTTCTTGGACCACGTGGCCACGTGGTTTTCAGTTTTTGGCCTATATCTCCGGAAAAGTAGGTCAAAAGTTGGTGTGTTATATATCAAAGTGTGCGTCTCCAGGAGCCTCAACTGATGACGTAATAAAAAAGATAGGTTGTCGATCTTAATTCGGCAGCGCACGCACTTTTGTGGGAAAACTTAACCTTCAATACGCAAAAACTTACGTTTTCCGGGCTTTTCTCGGTTTTCCTTTTGAGTGCGGGCTGGAACACTACGAGCAATCAGTCGAGGGCACAGTTACACACACTTTGACACAATTTTCACCGAAATCGGAGAACTTTTGACCACTTTTCTGATTTTTTAACTGCGGAGCGTCTTAAAAACGTGGCGTTCGCGGCGGCAGACAGCGCGGGACTGGTTAGGTTAGGTTAGGTTAGGTTAGGTTAGGTTAGGTTAGGTTAGGTTAGGTTAGGTTAGGTTAGGTTAGGTTAGGTTAGGTTAGGTTAGGTTAGGTTAGGTTAGGTTAGGTTAGGTTAGGTTAGGTTAGGTTAGGTTAGGTTAGGTTAGGTTAGGTTAGGTTAGGTTAGGTTAGGTTAGGTTAGGTTAGGTTAGGTTAGGTTAGGTTAGGTTAGGTTAGGTTAGGTTAGGTTAGGTTAGGTTAGGTTAGGTTAGGTTAGGTTAGGTTAGGTTAGGTTAGGTTAGGTTAGGTTAGGTTAGGTTAGGTTAGGTTAGGTTAGGTTAGGTTAGGTTAGGTTAGGTTAGGTTAGGTTAGGTTAGGTTAGGTTAGGTTAGGTTAGGTTAGGTTAGGTTAGGTTAGGTTAGGTTAGGTTAGGTTAGGTTAGGTTAGGTTAGGTTAGGTTAGGTTAGGTTAGGTTAGGTTAGGTTAGGTTAGGTTAGGTTAGGTTAGGTTAGGTTAGGTTAGGTTAGGTTAGGTTAGGTTAGGTTAGGTTAGGTTAGGTTAGGTTAGGTTAGGTTAGGTTAGGTTAGGTTAGGTTAGGTTAGGTTAGGTTAGGTTAGGTTAGGTTAGGTTAGGTTAGGTTAGGTTAGGTTAGGTTAGGTTAGGTTAGGTTAGGTTAGGTTAGGTTAGGTTAGGTTAGGTTAGGTTAGGTTAGGTTAGGTTAGGTTAGGTTAGGTTAGGTTAGGTTAGGTTAGGTTAGGTTAGGTTAGGTTAGGTTAGGTTAGGTTAGGTTAGGTTAGGTTAGGTTAGGTTAGGTTAGGTTAGGTTAGGTTAGGTTAGGTTAGGTTAGGTTAGGTTAGGTTAGGTTAGGTTAGGTTAGGTTAGGTTAGGTTAGGTTAGGTTAGGTTAGGTTAGGTTAGGTTAGGTTAGGTTAGGTTAGGTTAGGTTAGGTTAGGTTAGGTTAGGTTAGGTTAGGTTAGGTTAGGTTAGGTTAGGTTAGGTTAGGTTAGGTTAGGTTAGGTTAGGTTAGGTTAGGTTAGGTTAGGTTAGGTTAGGTTAGGTTAGGTTAGGTTAGGTTAGGTTAGGTTAGGTTAGGTTAGGTTAGGTTAGGTTAGGTTAGGTTAGGTTAGGTTAGGTTAGGTTAGGTTAGGTTAGGTTAGGTTAGGTTAGGTTAGGTTAGGTTAGGTTAGGTTAGGTTAGGTTAGGTTAGGTTAGGTTAGGTTAGGTTAGGTTAGGTTAGGTTAGGTTAGGTTAGGTTAGGTTAGGTTAGGTTAGGTTAGGTTAGGTTAGGTTAGGTTAGGTTAGGTTAGGTTAGGTTAGGTTAGGTTAGGTTAGGTTAGGTTAGGTTAGGTTAGGTTAGGTTAGGTTAGGTTAGGTTAGGTTAGGTTAGGTTAGGTTAGGTTAGGTTAGGTTAGGTTAGGTTAGGTTAGGTTAGGTTAGGTTAGGTTAGGTTAGGTTAGGTTAGGTTAGGTTAGGTTAGGTTAGGTTAGGTTAGGTTAGGTTAGGTTAGGTTAGGTTAGGTTAGGTTAGGTTAGGTTAGGTTAGGTTAGGTTAGGTTAGGTTAGGTTAGGTTAGGTTAGGTTAGGTTAGGTTAGGTTAGGTTAGGTTAGGTTAGGTTAGGTTAGGTTAGGTTAGGTTAGGTTAGGTTAGGTTAGGTTAGGTTAGGTTAGGTTAGGTTAGGTTAGGTTAGGTTAGGTTAGGTTAGGTTAGGTTAGGTTAGGTTAGGTTAGGTTAGGTTAGGTTAGGTTAGGTTAGGTTAGGTTAGGTTAGGTTAGGTTAGGTTAGGTTAGGTTAGGTTAGGTTAGGTTAGGTTAGGTTAGGTTAGGTTAGGTTAGGTTAGGTTAGGTTAGGTTAGGTTAGGTTAGGTTAGGTTAGGTTAGGTTAGGTTAGGTTAGGTTAGGTTAGGTTAGGTTAGGTTAGGTTAGGTTAGGTTAGGTTAGGTTAGGTTAGGTTAGGTTAGGTTAGGTTAGGTTAGGTTAGGTTAGGTTAGGTTAGGTTAGGTTAGGTTAGGTTAGGTTAGGTTAGGTTAGGTTAGGTTAGGTTAGGTTAGGTTAGGTTAGGTTAGGTTAGGTTAGGTTAGGTTAGGTTAGGTTAGGTTAGGTTAGGTTAGGTTAGGTTAGGTTAGGTTAGGTTAGGTTAGGTTAGGTTAGGTTAGGTTAGGTTAGGTTAGGTTAGGTTAGGTTAGGTTAGGTTAGGTTAGGTTAGGTTAGGTTAGGTTAGGTTAGGTTAGGTTAGGTTAGGTTAGGTTAGGTTAGGTTAGGTTAGGTTAGGTTAGGTTAGGTTAGGTTAGGTTAGGTTAGGTTAGGTTAGGTTAGGTTAGGTTAGGTTAGGTTAGGTTAGGTTAGGTTAGGTTAGGTTAGGTTAGGTTAGGTTAGGTTAGGTTAGGTTAGGTTAGGTTAGGTTAGGTTAGGTTAGGTTAGGTTAGGTTAGGTTAGGTTAGGTTAGGTTAGGTTAGGTTAGGTTAGGTTAGGTTAGGTTAGGTTAGGTTAGGTTAGGTTAGGTTAGGTTAGGTTAGGTTAGGTTAGGTTAGGTTAGGTTAGGTTAGGTTAGGTTAGGTTAGGTTAGGTTAGGTTAGGTTAGGTTAGGTTAGGTTAGGTTAGGTTAGGTTAGGTTAGGTTAGGTTAGGTTAGGTTAGGTTAGGTTAGGTTAGGTTAGGTTAGGTTAGGTTAGGTTAGGTTAGGTTAGGTTAGGTTAGGTTAGGTTAGGTTAGGTTAGGTTAGGTTAGGTTAGGTTAGGTTAGGTTAGGTTAGGTTAGGTTAGGTTAGGTTAGGTTAGGTTAGGTTAGGTTAGGTTAGGTTAGGTTAGGTTAGGTTAGGTTAGGTTAGGTTAGGTTAGGTTAGGTTAGGTTAGGTTAGGTTAGGTTAGGTTAGGTTAGGTTAGGTTAGGTTAGGTTAGGTTAGGTTAGGTTAGGTTAGGTTAGGTTAGGTTAGGTTAGGTTAGGTTAGGTTAGGTTAGGTTAGGTTAGGTTAGGTTAGGTTAGGTTAGGTTAGGTTAGGTTAGGTTAGGTTAGGTTAGGTTAGGTTAGGTTAGGTTAGGTTAGGTTAGGTTAGGTTAGGTTAGGTTAGGTTAGGTTAGGTTAGGTTAGGTTAGGTTAGGTTAGGTTAGGTTAGGTTAGGTTAGGTTAGGTTAGGTTAGGTTAGGTTAGGTTAGGTTAGGTTAGGTTAGGTTAGGTTAGGTTAGGTTAGGTTAGGTTAGGTTAGGTTAGGTTAGGTTAGGTTAGGTTAGGTTAGGTTAGGTTAGGTTAGGTTAGGTTAGGTTAGGTTAGGTTAGGTTAGGTTAGGTTAGGTTAGGTTAGGTTAGGTTAGGTTAGGTTAGGTTAGGTTAGGTTAGGTTAGGTTAGGTTAGGTTAGGTTAGGTTAGGTTAGGTTAGGTTAGGTTAGGTTAGGTTAGGTTAGGTTAGGTTAGGTTAGGTTAGGTTAGGTTAGGTTAGGTTAGGTTAGGTTAGGTTAGGTTAGGTTAGGTTAGGTTAGGTTAGGTTAGGTTAGGTTAGGTTAGGTTAGGTTAGGTTAGGTTAGGTTAGGTTAGGTTAGGTTAGGTTAGGTTAGGTTAGGTTAGGTTAGGTTAGGTTAGGTTAGGTTAGGTTAGGTTAGGTTAGGTTAGGTTAGGTTAGGTTAGGTTAGGTTAGGTTAGGTTAGGTTAGGTTAGGTTAGGTTAGGTTAGGTTAGGTTAGGTTAGGTTAGGTTAGGTTAGGTTAGGTTAGGTTAGGTTAGGTTAGGTTAGGTTAGGTTAGGTTAGGTTAGGTTAGGTTAGGTTAGGTTAGGTTAGGTTAGGTTAGGTTAGGTTAGGTTAGGTTAGGTTAGGTTAGGTTAGGTTAGGTTAGGTTAGGTTAGGTTAGGTTAGGTTAGGTTAGGTTAGGTTAGGTTAGGTTAGGTTAGGTTAGGTTAGGTTAGGTTAGGTTAGGTTAGGTTAGGTTAGGTTAGGTTAGGTTAGGTTAGGTTAGGTTAGGTTAGGTTAGGTTAGGTTAGGTTAGGTTAGGTTAGGTTAGGTTAGGTTAGGTTAGGTTAGGTTAGGTTAGGTTAGGTTAGGTTAGGTTAGGTTAGGTTAGGTTAGGTTAGGTTAGGTTAGGTTAGGTTAGGTTAGGTTAGGTTAGGTTAGGTTAGGTTAGGTTAGGTTAGGTTAGGTTAGGTTAGGTTAGGTTAGGTTAGGTTAGGTTAGGTTAGGTTAGGTTAGGTTAGGTTAGGTTAGGTTAGGTTAGGTTAGGTTAGGTTAGGTTAGGTTAGGTTAGGTTAGGTTAGGTTAGGTTAGGTTAGGTTAGGTTAGGTTAGGTTAGGTTAGGTTAGGTTAGGTTAGGTTAGGTTAGGTTAGGTTAGGTTAGGTTAGGTTAGGTTAGGTTAGGTTAGGTTAGGTTAGGTTAGGTTAGGTTAGGTTAGGTTAGGTTAGGTTAGGTTAGGTTAGGTTAGGTTAGGTTAGGTTAGGTTAGGTTAGGTTAGGTTAGGTTAGGTTAGGTTAGGTTAGGTTAGGTTAGGTTAGGTTAGGTTAGGTTAGGTTAGGTTAGGTTAGGTTAGGTTAGGTTAGGTTAGGTTAGGTTAGGTTAGGTTAGGTTAGGTTAGGTTAGGTTAGGTTAGGTTAGGTTAGGTTAGGTTAGGTTAGGTTAGGTTAGGTTAGGTTAGGTTAGGTTAGGTTAGGTTAGGTTAGGTTAGGTTAGGTTAGGTTAGGTTAGGTTAGGTTAGGTTAGGTTAGGTTAGGTTAGGTTAGGTTAGGTTAGGTTAGGTTAGGTTAGGTTAGGTTAGGTTAGGTTAGGTTAGGTTAGGTTAGGTTAGGTTAGGTTAGGTTAGGTTAGGTTAGGTTAGGTTAGGTTAGGTTAGGTTAGGTTAGGTTAGGTTAGGTTAGGTTAGGTTAGGTTAGGTTAGGTTAGGTTAGGTTAGGTTAGGTTAGGTTAGGTTAGGTTAGGTTAGGTTAGGTTAGGTTAGGTTAGGTTAGGTTAGGTTAGGTTAGGTTAGGTTAGGTTAGGTTA
>OX155643.1:14987500-14990583 GCA_944567765.1 Carterocephalus palaemon
GGTTAGGTTAGGTTAGGTTAGGTTAGGTTAGGTTAGGTTAGGTTAGGTTAGGTTAGGTTAGGTTAGGTTAGGTTAGGTTAGGTTAGGTTAGGTTAGGTTAGGTTAGGTTAGGTTAGGTTAGGTTAGGTTAGGTTAGGTTAGGTTAGGTTAGGTTAGGTTAGGTTAGGTTAGGTTAGGTTAGGTTAGGTTAGGTTAGGTTAGGTTAGGTTAGGTTAGGTTAGGTTAGGTTAGGTTAGGTTAGGTTAGGTTAGGTTAGGTTAGGTTAGGTTAGGTTAGGTTAGGTTAGGTTAGGTTAGGTTAGGTTAGGTTAGGTTAGGTTAGGTTAGGTTAGGTTAGGTTAGGTTAGGTTAGGTTAGGTTAGGTTAGGTTAGGTTAGGTTAGGTTAGGTTAGGTTAGGTTAGGTTAGGTTAGGTTAGGTTAGGTTAGGTTAGGTTAGGTTAGGTTAGGTTAGGTTAGGTTAGGTTAGGTTAGGTTAGGTTAGGTTAGGTTAGGTT
The DNA here is from genome assembly GCA_944567765.1 of Carterocephalus palaemon. Taxonomy (NCBI): domain Eukaryota; kingdom Metazoa; phylum Arthropoda; class Insecta; order Lepidoptera; family Hesperiidae; genus Carterocephalus; species Carterocephalus palaemon. The sequence goes on from OX155643.1 coordinate 14,987,995, forward strand.
AGGTTAGGTTAGGTTAGGTTAGGTTAGGTTAGGTTAGGTTAGGTTAGGTTAGGTTAGGTTAGGTTAGGTTAGGTTAGGTTAGGTTAGGTTAGGTTAGGTTAGGTTAGGTTAGGTTAGGTTAGGTTAGGTTAGGTTAGGTTAGGTTAGGTTAGGTTAGGTTAGGTTAGGTTAGGTTAGGTTAGGTTAGGTTAGGTTAGGTTAGGTTAGGTTAGGTTAGGTTAGGTTAGGTTAGGTTAGGTTAGGTTAGGTTAGGTTAGGTTAGGTTAGGTTAGGTTAGGTTAGGTTAGGTTAGGTTAGGTTAGGTTAGGTTAGGTTAGGTTAGGTTAGGTTAGGTTAGGTTAGGTTAGGTTAGGTTAGGTTAGGTTAGGTTAGGTTAGGTTAGGTTAGGTTAGGTTAGGTTAGGTTAGGTTAGGTTAGGTTAGGTTAGGTTAGGTTAGGTTAGGTTAGGTTAGGTTAGGTTAGGTTAGGTTAGGTTAGGTTAGGTTAGGTTAGGTTAGGTTAGGTTAGGTTAGGTTAGGTTAGGTTAGGTTAGGTTAGGTTAGGTTAGGTTAGGTTAGGTTAGGTTAGGTTAGGTTAGGTTAGGTTAGGTTAGGTTAGGTTAGGTTAGGTTAGGTTAGGTTAGGTTAGGTTAGGTTAGGTTAGGTTAGGTTAGGTTAGGTTAGGTTAGGTTAGGTTAGGTTAGGTTAGGTTAGGTTAGGTTAGGTTAGGTTAGGTTAGGTTAGGTTAGGTTAGGTTAGGTTAGGTTAGGTTAGGTTAGGTTAGGTTAGGTTAGGTTAGGTTAGGTTAGGTTAGGTTAGGTTAGGTTAGGTTAGGTTAGGTTAGGTTAGGTTAGGTTAGGTTAGGTTAGGTTAGGTTAGGTTAGGTTAGGTTAGGTTAGGTTAGGTTAGGTTAGGTTAGGTTAGGTTAGGTTAGGTTAGGTTAGGTTAGGTTAGGTTAGGTTAGGTTAGGTTAGGTTAGGTTAGGTTAGGTTAGGTTAGGTTAGGTTAGGTTAGGTTAGGTTAGGTTAGGTTAGGTTAGGTTAGGTTAGGTTAGGTTAGGTTAGGTTAGGTTAGGTTAGGTTAGGTTAGGTTAGGTTAGGTTAGGTTAGGTTAGGTTAGGTTAGGTTAGGTTAGGTTAGGTTAGGTTAGGTTAGGTTAGGTTAGGTTAGGTTAGGTTAGGTTAGGTTAGGTTAGGTTAGGTTAGGTTAGGTTAGGTTAGGTTAGGTTAGGTTAGGTTAGGTTAGGTTAGGTTAGGTTAGGTTAGGTTAGGTTAGGTTAGGTTAGGTTAGGTTAGGTTAGGTTAGGTTAGGTTAGGTTAGGTTAGGTTAGGTTAGGTTAGGTTAGGTTAGGTTAGGTTAGGTTAGGTTAGGTTAGGTTAGGTTAGGTTAGGTTAGGTTAGGTTAGGTTAGGTTAGGTTAGGTTAGGTTAGGTTAGGTTAGGTTAGGTTAGGTTAGGTTAGGTTAGGTTAGGTTAGGTTAGGTTAGGTTAGGTTAGGTTAGGTTAGGTTAGGTTAGGTTAGGTTAGGTTAGGTTAGGTTAGGTTAGGTTAGGTTAGGTTAGGTTAGGTTAGGTTAGGTTAGGTTAGGTTAGGTTAGGTTAGGTTAGGTTAGGTTAGGTTAGGTTAGGTTAGGTTAGGTTAGGTTAGGTTAGGTTAGGTTAGGTTAGGTTAGGTTAGGTTAGGTTAGGTTAGGTTAGGTTAGGTTAGGTTAGGTTAGGTTAGGTTAGGTTAGGTTAGGTTAGGTTAGGTTAGGTTAGGTTAGGTTAGGTTAGGTTAGGTTAGGTTAGGTTAGGTTAGGTTAGGTTAGGTTAGGTTAGGTTAGGTTAGGTTAGGTTAGGTTAGGTTAGGTTAGGTTAGGTTAGGTTAGGTTAGGTTAGGTTAGGTTAGGTTAGGTTAGGTTAGGTTAGGTTAGGTTAGGTTAGGTTAGGTTAGGTTAGGTTAGGTTAGGTTAGGTTAGGTTAGGTTAGGTTAGGTTAGGTTAGGTTAGGTTAGGTTAGGTTAGGTTAGGTTAGAGTTAGGTTAGGTTAGGTTAGGTTAGGTTAGGTTAGGTTAGGTTAGGTTAGGTTAGGTTAGGTTAGGTTAGGTTAGGTTAGGTTAGGTTAGGTTAGGTTAGGTTAGGTTAGGTTAGGTTAGGTTAGGTTAGGTTAGGTTAGGTTAGGTTAGGTTAGGTTAGGTTAGGTTAGGTTAGGTTAGGTTAGGTTAGGTTAGGTTAGGTTAGGTTAGGTTAGGTTAGGTTAGGTTAGGTTAGGTTAGGTTAGGTTAGGTTAGGTTAGGTTAGGTTAGGTTAGGTTAGGTTAGGTTAGGTTAGGTTAGGTTAGGTTAGGTTAGGTTAGGTTAGGTTAGGTTAGGTTAGGTTAGGTTAGGTTAGGTTAGGTTAGGTTAGGTTAGGTTAGGTTAGGTTAGGTTAGGTTAGGTTAGGTTAGGTTAGGTTAGGTTAGGTTAGGTTAGGTTAGGTTAGGTTAGGTTAGGTTAGGTTAGGTTAGGTTAGGTTAGGTTAGGTTAGGTTAGGTTAGGTTAGGTTAGGTTAGGTTAGGTTAGGTTAGGTTAGGTTAGGTTAGGTTAGGTTAGGTTAGGTTAGGTTAGGTTAGGTTAGGTTAGGTTAGGTTAGGTTAGG